>CM043703.1:45395726-45423226 GCA_023935145.1 Bretschneidera sinensis
AGAGAATAAGAAAAAGAAACAGAATAAAGAGAGGAAGAAGAATAAGAAGAAGAAGAAGAAGAAGAAGAAGGAGAAGAAGAAAGGGAAGGAGAAAAAGGATGAGAAAAAGAAAAAAAAAGAAGGAGAAGAAGAAGAAGAAGAATGAGAAGAAGAAGAAGAAGAAGAATATGCAGAAGAAGAAGAAGAAGGAGAAGGAGAAGGAGAAGAAGAAGAAGAATAATGAGAAGAAGAAGAAGAAGAAGAAGAAGAAGAAGAAGCAAAAGAAAAAGAAGAAGAAGAAGAGGAAGAAGAAGGAGAAGACAGAGACTGGGAGATGAAGAAGAAGAGAAGAAGAAGAAGAAGAGTGAGAAGAAGAAGTAGAAGAAGAAAGAGAAGAAAAAGAATAAGAAGAAGAAGAAGAAGAAGAAGAATAAGATGAAATAGGAGAAGAAGAAGAAGGGGAAGAAGAAGAAGTGGAAGGAAAAGAAGAAGAAGGAGAAGGAGAAGAGGGAGAAGAAGAAGAAGAAAGAGAAGAAAAAGAAGAAGAATAAGAAGAAGAAAATGAAGAAGAAAAAGATGAAGAAAGAGAAGAACGAGAAGGAGATTAAGAAAGAGAAGAAGAAGAAGAAGGAGAAGGAGAAGAAGGAGAATAAGAAGAAGAAGAAGAAGAAGAAGAAGGAGAAGGAGAAGAAGAAGAAGAAGAAGAAGAAGGAGAAGAAGAAGAAGAAAATGAAGAAAAAGAAGAATGAGAAAGAGAAGCGGGAGGAGAAGCTGAAGAAGGAGAAAAAGAAAAAAAAGGAGAACGAGAAAGAGAAGGAGAAGGAGAATAAGAAGAAGAATAAGAAGAAGAAGAAGGAGAAGAAAAAGAAGGAGAAGAAGAAAAAGAAAGAAGAAGAAAAAGTAGTAGAAAAAAAAGATGAACAAGAAGAAAATGAACAAGAAGAAGAAGGAAAAGGAGAAGAGGAAAGAGAAGTTGAAGAAGAAAGAGAAGGAGAAGAAGAAGAAGAATGAGAAGAAAAAGACGGAGAAGAAGAAAAAGAAGAAGAAAATGAAGAAGAAGAAGAAGGAGAAGGAGAAGAGGAAGGAGAAGTTGAAGAAGGAGAAGAAGAAGAAGAAGAAAAAGAAAGAGAAGAAGAAGGAGAAGGAGAAGGAGAAAAATAAGAAGAAGAAGAAGGAGAAGAAAAAGAAGGAGAAGAAGAAGAAAAAAGAGAAGAAGAAAAAGTATTAGAAAAAGAAGATGAAGAAGAAGAAGAAGAAGAAGAAAATGAAGAAGAACAAGAAGGAGAAGGAGAAGAGGAAGGGGAAATTAAAGAAGTAGAAGACCAAGAAGAAAAAGAATGAGAAGAAGAAGGAGAAGAAGAAGAAGAAGAAGAAGAAGAAGAAGAAAAAGAAAGAGAAGAAGGAGAGGAAGAAGAAAGAGAAGAAAAAGAAAGAGAAGAAGAAGAAGAAAGAGAAGAGAAAAAGTAATAGAAGAAGAATTTGAAGAAAAAGAAGAAAAAAAATAAAATGAAGTAGAAGAAGAGGAAGGAGAAGGAGAAGAGGAAGGAGAAGTTGAAGAAGGAGAAGAAGAAGAAGAAAAAGAAAGAGAAAAAGAGGGAGAAGAAGAAGGAGAAGAATAAGAAGAAGAAGAAGAAGAAGGAGAAGAAAAAGAAGGAGAAGAAGAAGAAGAAAGAGAAGAAGAAAAAGTAGTAGAAAAAGAAGATAAGAAGAAGAAGAAGAAGAAGAAAATGAAGAAGAACAAGAAGGAGAAGGAGAAGAGGAAGGGGAAATTAAAGAAGTAGAAGACCAAGAAGAAAAAGAATGAGAAGAAGAAGGAGAAGAAGAGGAAGAAGAAGAAGAAGAAGAAGAAAAAGAAAGAGAAGAAGGAGAGGAAGAAGAAGGAGAAGAAAAAGAAAGAGAAGAAGAAGAAGAAAGAGAAGAGAAAAAGTAATAGAAGAAGAATTTGAAGAAAAAGAAGAAAAAAAATAAAATGAAGTAGAAGAAGAGGAAGGAGAAGGAGAAGAGGAAGGAGAAGTTGAAGAAGGAGAAGAAGAAGAAGAAAAAGAAAGAGAAAAAGAGGGAGAAGGAGAAGGAGAAGAATAAGAAGAAGAAGAAGAAGAAGGAGAAGAAAAAGAAGGAGAAGAAGAAGAAGAAAGAGAAGAAGAAAAAGTAGTAGAAAAAGAAGATAAGAAGAAGAAGAAGAAGAAGAAAATGAAGAAGAACAAGAAGGAGAAGGAGAAGAGGAAGGAGAAATTGAAGAAGTAGAAGACGAAGAAGAAAAAGAATGAGAAGAAAAAGAAGAAGAAGAACAAAAAGAAAGAGAAGAAGGAGAGGAAGAAGAAAAAGAAAAAGAAGAAGAAGACAAAGAATAAGAAGAAGAAGAAGAAAAAGTAGAAGGAGAAGAAGATAGAGAAGGAGAAAAAGAAGAAGAAGGAGAAGGAGAAGAAGAAGAAGAAGAATGAGACGGAGAAGAAAAAGAAGAAGAATGAGAAGAAGAAGAAGAATAAGGAGAAGAAGAAGAAAAAGGAGAAGAATAAGAAGAAGAAGAGGAAGAAGAAGGAGAAGAAAGAGAAGAAGGAGACTGGGAAGAAGAAGAAGAGAAGAATGAGAAGAAGAGTGAGAAGAAGAAGTAGAAGGAGCAAGAGAATAAGAAGAAAAAGAAGAAGAAGAAGAAGAAGAAGAAGAAGAAGAAGAAGAAGGAGAAGAAGTAGGAGAAGAAAAAGAAAGAGAAGAAGAAGAAGAAGAAGAAGAAAAAGAAGAAGAAGGAGAAGAAGAAGATGGAGAAGCAGAAGAAGAAAGAGAAGAAGAAAAAGAAGAAGAAGAAGAAGAAGAAGAAGAAGAAGAAGAAGAAGAAGAAGAAGGATAAGAAGAAAGAGAAAAAGAAAAAGAATGAGAAGAAGAAAAAGAAGAAGAATGAGAATTTGAAGAAAAAGAAGAAGAAAAAGAAAATGAAGAAGAAGAAGAGGAAGGAGAAGGAGAAGAGAAAGGAGAAGTTGAAGAAGGGGAAAAAGAAGAAGAAAAAGAAAGAGAAGAAGAAGGAGAAGGAGAAGGAGAAGAATAAAAAGAAGAAGGAGGAGAAGAAAAAGAAAGAGAAGAAGAAGAAGAAAGAGAAGAAGAAAAATTAGTAGAAAAAGAAGATGAAGAAGAAGAAGAAGAAGGAGAAGAAAATAAAGAAGAACAAGAAGGAGAAAGAGAAGAGGAAGGAGAAATTGAAGAAGTAGAAGACCAAGAAGAAAAAAAATGAGAAGAAGAAGAAGAAGAAGAAGAAAAAGAAAGAGAAGAAGGAGAGGAAGAAGAAAAAGAAAAAGAAGAAGAAGACGAAGAATAAGAAGAAGAAGAAGAAAAAGAAGAAGGAAGAGAAAAAAGTAAAGGAGAAAAAGAAGGAGAAGAAGATAGAGAAGGAGAAAAAGAAGAAGAAAGAGAAGAAGAAGAAGAAGAAGAATGACAAGTAGAAGAGGAAGAAGAATATGAAGAAGAAGAAGAAGAAGAAAGAGAATGAGAAGAAAAAGAAGGAGAAGAAGAAAAAGAAAGAGAAAAAGGAAAAGGAGTAGAAAAAGAAGATGAAGAAGAAGAAGAAGAATAAGAAAAAGAATAAGAAGAAGAAGACGAAGAAAAAGAAGAAGAAGAAGAAGAAGAAGAAAGAGAAGAAGAAAAATTAGTAGAAAAAGAAGATGATGAAGAAGAAGAAGAAGAAGAAGAACAAGAAAATGAAGAAGAACAAGAAGGAGAAAGAGTAGAGGAAGGAGAAATTGAAGAAGTAGAAGACCAAGAAGAAAAAAAATGAGAAGAAGAAGAAGAGGAAGAAGAAAAAGAAAGAGAAGAAGGAGAGGAAGAAGAAAAAGAAAATGAAGAAGAAGACGAAGAATAAGAAGAAGAAGAAGAAAACGAAGAAGGAGAAGAAAAAAGTGAAGGAGAAAAAGAAGGAGAAGAAGACAGAGAAGGAGAAAAAGAAGAAGAATGAGAAAAGAAGAAGAAGAAGACTGAGAAGTAGAAGAGGAAGAAGAATATGAAGAAGAAGAAGAAGAAAGAGCAGGAGAAGAAGAAGAAGAAGAATGAGAAGAAAAAGAAGGAGAAGAAGAAAAAGAAAGAGAAAAAGGAAAAGGAGTAGAAAAAGAAGATGAAGAAGAAGAAGAAGAATAAGAAAATGAAGAAGAAGAAGAAGAAGAAGAAAGAGAAGAAGAAAAAGAAACAGAAGAAGGAGAGGAAGAAGAATAAGAAGAAGAAGAAGAAGAAGAAGGAGAAGAAGAAAGGGAAGGAGAAAAAGAATGAGAAGAAGGAAAAAAAAAAGAAGGAGAAGAAGAAGAAGAAGAATGAGAAGTAGAAGAGGAAGAAGAATATGAAGAAGAAGAGGAAGAAAGAGAAGGAGAAGAAGAAGAAGAAGAATGAGAAGAAAAGAAGGAGAAGAAGAAAAAGAATAAGAAAATGAAGAAGAAGAAGAAGAGGAAGAAGAAGAAGAAGAAGAGGAAGGAGAAGTTGAAGAAGGAGAAGAAGAAGAAAAAGAAAAAGAAAGAGAAGAAGAAGGAGAAGGAGAAGGAGAAGAATAAGAAGAAGAAGAAGAAGAAGAAGGAGAAGAAAAAGAAGGAGAAGAAGAAGAAGAAAGAGAAGAAGAAAAAGTAGTAGAAAAAGAAGATGAAGAAGAAGAAGAAGAAGAAAATGAAAAAGAACAAGAAGGAGAAGGAGAAGAGGAACGAGAAATTGAAGAAGTAGAAGACCAAGAAGAAAAAGAATGAGAAGAAGAAGAAGAAGAAGTAGAAGAAGAAGAAGAAAAAGAAAGAGAAGAAGGAGAGGAAGAAGAAGGAGAAGAAAAAGAAAGAGAAGAAGAAGAAGAAAGAGAAGAGAAAAAGTAGTAGAAGAAGAATTTGAAGAAAAAGAAGAAAAAAAAGAAAATGAAGAAGAAGAAGAGGAAGGAGAAGGAGAAGAGGAAGGAGAAGTTGAAGAAGGAGAAGAAGAAGAAGAAAAAGAAAGAGAAAAAGAATGAGAAGGAGAAGAATAAGAAGAATAAGAAGAAGAAGAAGAAGAAGGAGAAGAAAAAAAAGGAGAAGAAGAAGAAGAAAGAGAAGAAGAAAAAGTAGTAGAAAAAGAAGATAAGAAGAAGAAGAAGAACAAGAAAA
Organism: Bretschneidera sinensis; assembly: GCA_023935145.1. Taxonomy (NCBI): domain Eukaryota; kingdom Viridiplantae; phylum Streptophyta; class Magnoliopsida; order Brassicales; family Akaniaceae; genus Bretschneidera; species Bretschneidera sinensis. The sequence goes on from CM043703.1 coordinate 45,400,796, forward strand.
TGAAGAAGAACAAGAAGGAGAAGGAGAAGAGGAAGGAGAAATTGAAGAAGTAGAAGACGAAGAAGAAAAAGAGTGAGAAGAAGAAGAAGAAGAAGAAGAAAAAGAAAGAGAAGAAGGAGAGGAAGAAGAAAAAGAAAAAGAAGAAGAAGACAAAGAATAAGAAGAAGAAGAAGAAAAAGTAGAAGGAGAAGAAGATAGAGAAGGAGAAAAAGAAGAAAAAGGAGAAGGAGAAGAAAAAGAAGAAGAAGAGGAAGAAGAAAGAGTAGAAGAAAAAGTAGTAGAAAAAGAAGATGAAGAAGAAGAAGAAGAAGAAGGAGAAAATGAAGAAGAACAAGAAGGAGAAGGAGAAGAGGAAGGAGAAATTGAAGAAGTAGAAGACGAAGAAGAAAAAGAATGAGAAGAAGAAGAAGAAGAAGAAGAAAAAGAAAGAGATGAAGGAGAGGAAGAAGAAAAAGAAAAAGAAGAAGAAGACGAAGAATAAGAAGAAGAAGAAGAAAAAGTAGAAGGAGAAGAAGATAGAGAAGGAGAAAAAGAAAAAGAAGGAGAAGGAGAAGAAGAAGAAGAAGAATGAGACGGAGAAGAAAAAGAAGAAGAATGAGAAGAAGAAGAAGAAGAAGAATAAGGAGAAGAAGAAGAAAAAGGAGAAGAATAAGAAGAAGAAGAGGAAGAAGAAGGAGAAGAAAGAGAAGAAGGAGACTGGGAAGAAGAAGAAGAGAAGAATGAGAAGAAGAGTGAGAAGAAGAAGTAGAAGGAGCAAGAGAATAAGAAGAAAAAGAAGAAGAAGAAGAAGAAGAAGAAGAAGAAGAAGGAGAAGAAGTAGGAGAAGAAAAAGAAAGAGAAGAAGAAGAAGAAGAAGAAGAAAAAGAAGAAGAAGGAGAAGAAGAAGATGGAGAAGCAGAAGAAGAAAGAGAAGAAGAAAAAGAAGAAGAAGAAGAAGAAGAAGAAGAAGAAGAAGAAGAAGAAGAAGGATAAGAAGAAAGAGAAAAAGAAAAAGAATGAGAAGAAGAAAAAGAAGAAGAATGAGAATTTGAAGAAAAAGAAGAAGAAAAAGAAAATGAAGAAGAAGAAGAGGAAGGAGAAGGAGAAGAGAAAGGAGAAGTTGAAGAAGGGGAAGAAGAAGAAGAAAAAGAAAGAGAAGAAGAAGGAGAAGGAGAAGGAGAAGAATAAAAAGAAGAAGGAGGAGAAGAAAAAGAAAGAGAAGAAGAAGAAGAAAGAGAAGAAGAAAAATTAGTAGAAAAAGAAGATGAAGAAGAAGAAGAAGAAGGAGAAGAAAATAAAGAAGAACAAGAAGGAGAAAGAGAAGAGGAAGGAGAAATTGAAGAAGTAGAAGACCAAGAAGAAAAAAAATGAGAAGAAGAAGAAGAAGAAGAAGAAAAAGAAAGAGAAGAAGGAGAGGAAGAAGAAAAAGAAAAAGAAGAAGAAGAAAAAGAATAAGAAGAAGAAGAAGAAAAAGAAGAAGGAGGAGAAAAAAGTGAAGGAGAAAAAGAAGGAGAAGAAGATAGAGAAGGAGAAAAAGAAGAAGAAAGAGAAGAAGAAGAAGAAGAAGAATGACAAGTAGAAGAGGAAGAAGAATATGAAGAAGAAGAAGAAGAAGAAAGAGAATGAGAAGAAAAAGAAGGAGAAGAAGAAAAAGAAAGAGAAAAAGGAAAAGGAGTAGAAAAAGAAGATGAAGAAGAAGAAGAAGAATAAGAAAAAGAAGAAGAAGAAGAAGATGAAGAAAAAGAAGAAGAAGAAGAAAGAGAAGAAGAAAAATTAGTAGAAAAAGAAGATGATGAAGAAGAAGAAGAAGAAGAAGAACAAGAAAATGAAGAAGAACAAGAAGGAGAAAGAGTAGAGGAAGGAGAAATTGAAGAAGTAGAAGACCAAGAAGAAAAAAAATGAGAAGAAGAAGAAGAGGAAGAAGAAAAAGAAAGAGAAGAAGGAGAGGAAGAAGAAAAAGAAAATGAAGAAGAAGACGAAGAATAAGAAGAAGAAGAAGAAAACGAAGAAGGAGAAGAAAAAAGTGAAGGAGAAAAAGAAGGAGAAGAAGACAGAGAAGGAGAAAAAGAAGAAGAATGAGAAGAAGAAGAAGAAGAAGACTGAGAAGTAGAAGAGGAAGAAGAATATGAAGAAGAAGAAGAAGAAAGAGAAGGAGAAGAAGAAGAAGAAGAATGAGAAGAAAAAGAAGGAGAAGAAGAAAAAGAAAGAGAAAAAGGAAAAGGAGTAGAAAAAGAAGATGAAGAAGAAGAAGAAGAATAAGAAAAAGAAGAAGAAGAAGAAGACGAAGAAAAAGAAGAAGAAGAAGAAAGAGAAGAAGAAAAATTAGTAGAAAAAGAAGATGATGAAGAAGAAGAAGAAGAAGAAGAACAAGAAAATGAAGAAGAACAAGAAGGAGAAAGAGTAGAGGAAGGAGAAATTGAAGAAGTAGAAGACCAAGAAGAAAAAAAATGAGAAGAAGAAGAAGAAGAAAAAGAAAAAGAAAGGGAAGAAGGAGAGGAAGAAGAAAAAGAAAAAGAAGAAGAAGACGAACAATAAGAAGAAGAAGAAGAAAAAGAAGAAGGAGAAGAAAAAAGTGAAGGAGAAAAAGAAGGAGTAGAAGATAGAGAAGGAGAAAAAGAAGAAGAAGAAGAAGAATGAGAAGTAGAAGAGGAAGAAGAATATGAAGAAGAAGAAGAAGAAAGAGAAGGAGAAGAAGAAGAAGAAGAATGAGAAGAAAAAGAAGGAGAAGAAGAAAAAGAAAGAGAAGAAGAAAAATGAGTAGAAAAAGAAGATGAAGAAGAAAGAGAATAAGAAAATGAAGAAAAAGAAGAAGAAGAAAAAGAAGAAGAAGAAAAAGAAACGGAAGAAGGAGAGGAAGATGAATAAGAAGAAGAAGGAGAAGAAGAAAGGGCAGGAGAAAAAGAATGAGAAAAAGAAAAAAAAAGAAGGAGAAGAAGAAGAAGAAGAATGAGAAGAAGAAGAAGAAGAAGAATGTGCAGAAGAAGAAGAAGAAGGAGAAGGAGAAGAAGAAGAAGAATAATGAGAAGAAGAAGAAGAAGAAAAAGAAGAAGGAGAAGAAAAAGAAGAAGAAGAAGAGGAAGAAGAAGGAGAAGAAGGAGAAGACAGAGACTGGGAGATGAAGAAGAAGAAGAAGAGTGAGAAGAAGTAGTAGAAGGAGAAAGAGAAGAAAAAGAAAAAGAAGAAGAAGAAAAAGAAGAAGAAAAAGAAGAAGAAGAAGTAGGAGAAGAAGAAGAAGGGGAAGAAGAAGAAGAAGAAGAAGGAGAAGAACAATGAGAAGGAGAAGTAGAAGGAGAGGAAGAAAGAGAAGAAGAAGAAGAAGAAGAAAAAGAAGAAGAAGAAGAAGAAGCAGAAGAAGAAGAGGAAGAAGAAGAAGCAGAAGAAGAAGAAAACTTATTCTTCATCTGCATCTTCTTTATTTTCTTCCTCTTCTTCTTCTTCCTCTTCTTCTTCTTATCCTTCTTCTTTTTTTTCACCTTCTTCTCCTCCTTCTTCTCTTTCTCTTTCTTCTCCTTCTCCTTCTTATTTTTCTTTATCTACTACTTCTTATTCTTCTACTCTTTCCCCTTCTCCTTCTTCTTCTTCTTCTCCTTCTTCTTCTTCTCCTTCTTCTTTTTTTCTCCTTCTTCTCTTTCTTCTACTTCTCCTTCTTCATCACCATCTTCTTCTTCTTTTTTTCTCCTTCTTCTCTTTCTTCTGCTTCTCCTTCTTCATCACTGTCTTATTCTTCTTTTTTTTCTTCTTCTTCTTCTTTTTTTTCTTCTACTTCATCTTTTTCTTCTTCTTCTTCTTCTTCTTCTCTTTCTCCTTCTTGTTCTTATTGTTCTTCTTCTTTTTCTTCTCCTTCTTCTCTTTCAACTTCTACTTCTCCTTCATCTTCTTCTTCTTCTTCTTTTTGATCTTCTCATTCTCCTTATTCTTCTTTTTCTTCTTCTTCTTCTTTTTCTTCTTCTTCCTCTGCTTCCTCTTCTTCTTCTTCTTCTTCTTCTTCTTCTTTTTCTTCTTCTTCCTCTGCTTCTTCTTCTTCTTCTCTTTCTTCTCTTTTAACTTCTACTTCTCCTTCATCTTCTTCTTCTTCTTCTTTTTCTTCTTTTTCATCTTCTCATTCTCCTTATTCTTTTTCTTTTTCTTTTTCTTCTTCTTCCTCTGCTTCTTCTTCTTCTTCTTCTTCTCCTTCTTCTTTTTTCCTCCTTCTTCTCTTTCTTCTGCTTCTCTTTCTTCATCTTCGTCTTCTTCTTCTTTTTCTTCTTCTTCTTCTTCTTCTTCTTTTTCTCTTTCTCCTTCTTTTTCTTCTTATTCTTCTTCTTCTTCTTCTTCTCCTTCTCTTTTTTCTCCTTCTTCTTCTTCTTCTTCTCCTTATTCTCCTTCTCTACTTCTCTTTCTTCATCATCATCTTCTTTTTCTTCTTCTTCTTCTTCTTCTTCTTCTTCTTCTTCTTTTTCTGCTTCTTCTTCTCCTTCTCTTTCTTGTTCGTCTTCTTCTTCTTCTTCTTATTCTTCTCCCTCTTCTTCTTGATCTTTTTTTCTTCTTCTTCTTCTTCTTCTTCTTCTTCTTCTTCTTCTTCTTCTTATCCTTCTCCTTCTTTTTCTTCTTTTTTTCCTTCTTCTCATTCTCTACTTCTCTTTCTTCATCTTCTTCTTCTTCTTCTTCTTCTTCTTCTCTTTCTCATTTTTGTTCTTATTGTTGTTCTTCTTTTTCTTCTCCTTCTTTTCTTTAAACTTCTACTTCTCCTTCATCTTCTTCTTCTTCTTCCTTGGTAGGGACTAATCCTTCCTTAAGGCAATTCTGGTCAGCTCCAGAATCAACTAAGGCTATGGTATTAATATGATATTCTTCATTAATAACAATGGAAATCCCAATATACCATTTTTGATAATTAATCCTTTCTAATAAGCTGATAAAACTTTCATCTAATGATGATAATGGTTCTATAGAGTCTGAAGGAAAAGGGGCAGGATCAGCCATAACAGCTTTTCCTTTGTCTGAAGGAGATAAAATTGAGTCTTTAATACTTTTTATCTCAATATTAATCATTCTTGCCTTAAGATCTATAGTTTCTTGCTGAATGGTTTTTATTTGTTCTTTCATATTATTTACTTCTAATTGTAAGTCTTGGATATTAGCTGTTTTAGGTTTACTAAATTTTTCTTCTAAAATTTTTGATATATTGAAAGGTTCTGGATCTCTAATTCTTTTTTCTTCAATTATAAGGTCTCTTAATTTTACTAGGTAATCTTTTTTAATAATAGGGTCTTGAATCTTATCTATGATATCTAATAAAAATTCCTTCTGGGAAGATATTATATTAATATTTTTGTATTTGCAAAATCCTTCTTTACAATCACATGGGTGTGATTCGTCAGAGGATTCTGTGCTGGAGGTTTCTTGTAATGTATAAATGACATCATTATCATCTGAAGGAGAAGAGTCTTCTTCAGATTGTGATTCATTTACCATTATTTTTAATAATTGTTGTTTTAATGAATCTTCAACTTCTAATTCATTAATTTTCTGTTTTACTCTGCAGTCTTTAGCCCAATGGCCAAGACGTCCACATTTAAAACAGGCTTTTGAGGATGAGTTTACTTTTTGGGCTTTTAGGCTTTTCTTCTTGGGCTTTGTCTTAGAGGTACTGGGTTTTGTATTATCTTTTATATATCTGTTGGGCCTAAAAGGCTTTCTATAAGTTTGTTTTCTAATGGACTTGGATCTCTTTTTCTTAATGGCAGATGGGGCTCTAATAGTTTCGAATCCATACTGAGCACAGAAGGATCCTAATTCCTTTTTGCTCTGATGGAGTTCTGATTTCATTTTTGATTTTAATTTAATATCATTACATAGAGCTAATCCTTCATGATTAATGTAACTAACGATTTCTCCATAGGAGAGTTCATCATAGGGTAAATTTCCATTATTGTTATCCCTAATTTTTTGCCTTACTTTCTCAACAAAGAGTTTAGGAAGTCCACTAATAAACTTTTCTTTCCAATAGTCATGATTGGAATCTTTTCTAGTAAATACCTTGGCAAGGAATACATCCTTATACCATCTGAAATCCTGCATGGTTGGACAGGTCAAATTGAGAAGAATCTCAGTGGACCTGGCTATCCATCTTTCAGGATCTCCTATAAAATGCTTAGTAATGGCGAAAATGAGAGTTTCAAAAGCATTTTCTATTTGAGGGGTAAATATGGATATTTCACCTATTTGAGGGTTTTGGATAGATTGAGGGTTTCCTACCTTAGTGGCTTCTAAAACCTCTAATCTATTTTCTTCTATTAAATAATTTGTCCACCATCCTTTGAGGGTTCCTGTAAACCCTGCAATGATAGACTTCGTAATGCCTTTATTGGTATTGGTTGGTTTTGTCCTGTAAGATGTTGCAGCCATAGACATTTCTTGAAGGATATCAAGAATAGTGTGCTCACTGGCACCATCTATGTTCCATTCATAAATGGAGTCGCAATCATACTTAGCTTGGACTGCTAATGATCTATCTTCATACTGAAGATCAGGAGGTGTTGGTCTAGGATAAAAATTCCTAGTTGTTGGTAAAGGTGCTCTATTTCTAATTATTTTGTTAATTTCATCAAATTCTTGAATTTCATCGATTATATCCTCATCTATTTCATTAATTTTTTCTTGAGAACCTGATTGTAATTGGGAGCTTGAGGGAATATCTTTTAAACTTAATTGTTGTAATTTTTTATTAATCGAGCTTAATATGTCATCATCTCCTAAGGAAACTATGTCCTCTTCTATGTGAGGAGTGAAGATAGGTTGAGTAATGACAGTAGGTTTTTGAATGACAGGAGTCAAAGTAAATGATTTAGTGGGAATGTGTTTAGGAGTTGAGGAAGAAGATATGGAAATCCCTCCCCGGGGAATTTTGGAAGGAAGATGATCAATCTTCTGATCCAAAGTAGTAATAGTAGCATCAATGGTATTGAGTTGAGATGATAGGGTGGCTAAATTTTGATTAGTATAATTATTTTGTTCATGTATATTGGCAACATCTATTTTCTCAGCAACATGTCTTGGATTATAATCTTTTTCTATTACTTTAAATGGTGCTGCTGGAATCATTTCTCTATAGCCAGGGGGCTGAAGATGTATACTGCCTAATGGTGGATGAACAGATGATATAACTTCCTTGGTAGAGGAAGTCCATTTTTGATCTAATTTAGTTATAGTCTCTATTTGGTTTATACAGGATGATTTCTAATAAAAGGGTTATAAATTCTATTATTGAAGGTATATAAGTCAAACCAGTCAAAGAATAATATGTCACAATGAAGTTCATTCATTTGATCATATCATTCTTTACGGATCTGAGCCTGTTGATCCTTATTAAATGTTTGAAAAAACCAATCTACTCTTTCTTTATTATGTATTGCAGAAAAGTCTTTTCTTAATAAATCTTTATTAATCTCATAACCAGATTTCATGATAACATTGACTTCATACATATCTGACCTAGTGGGAGAAGGGTCATGGACCGGGTCCTGTACTTGGGCTGGATCCTGAACTTCATTTCTATTTGAAGTTTCTCCTACTGGATCACCTAATGCTGTCTTAAAGGATTCATTCTCATAAAATCCTTTAGGAATGGTTGGATGGAAATCCACACCTAATAAATGGTCATTAGATCTTAAGTCTAGACTTCGTCTAGGGGGTAAGATTTGAGGGTCATCAACTATTGAGGGTAATGGTGTTCTTATCCTAGTGGATGCAGATCTTCTGGAATGAATTAATAAGGGAGGAATTAATGAGGAAGGGGGATTATCAAATTTGATAAGGACACTTCCGTCATTAGATTCACTAATATGGGATATATTCGAACTCTGCAGTTCCTTGGGGGGAACTAAAGATTCGAATCTCCAACTATTGGGAATAGTAATCTGATTCCATTTTAATAATTTAGGAGTTATTGTATTAGCGTGAAAGGTATTGGCTTCTAATAGGAGGGTCTCTCCTGGTTTGGTTTGTAGTATTGCTTTAGGGTTAATCTTAGTTGTCATTACTTTATAATAAATCTTATAAATAATATTCAAATTCCTAGTTCCTGTTTTTAAATCTAAACCTTGTAATTGAATATCCAAAGTTAATATATCAATCAGATTTGGGTCATATAAATCTACTGAAAAATTTGGATAGCAATTAAAGTATACAGGACCATTATGAATATTAGATGCAACTAATGATAATAATGAATTCTGAAAATTGTTATGCCTAGCATCCCTAAGCATCATTAATATTGGTGTGTCTATTCCTAGACGGTGTAATGGTTTTACAGCTATCTGGACAAGTCCTAGATGCATGTACTTAAATCCTTCTTGTCTATGTTTTCTCATGGCAGGTAATGATAACAACTTAATGCTTTCATTTTCTTTACTAATGCTATATGCTTGTTCTGTTGTCTTAATTGAGTAGTCTGATCTAAAATCAAAACTACCTATCTGATAAATTCTATTAATTTTTTGACTGGGTATATGCCAGTTTAAAAGGTCTTGCTCTACTTTAGCTATATTGATCTCTTGACTATTGATGGAATACTTTGGGTCATGATCACCAGTGGGATGATCATGTGGAGGTGTTGAAGGACGACTCGATCCTGAAACAGATGATGATGAGTCATCACCTTGTTTACGTCTCCTAAGAATCCTATCCATACAGAATGTTTTGAAAATATGGCAAAAAGAAAACTATTACAACCAGAGTACTGTGTGACTACCGGGACCACCAACCGGGACCACCTAACACGGCTGACCAACGAACTTACTAAGGGCTGACCAACGGCCTTACCACCACTACTGGCCTTACCACCACACAAACACCAGAATAACAGTATTCTAAAGGCAATATAATCAAAGCAGAACGATGAACAGTATTACAAAGCAAACATAGACAAGATATACATGGCTCTGATACCAACTCGGAACAGGATCGCAAAATAAAAATCACTTTGATAAAATTTTGATAATTAAAACAATAAATAAATATGCAAGGATTTTAATAAAACTTGATTTTATATATTTTGCTTAAATAGTACAAGGAGAGTTATCTTACAGAGAACGGGTGTAGAGAACAGGAAGCAAATACTCACTCACAATCTTTTCACTCAATTTACAGTGCTGAACTAAACACTCGAAAGCTGGAAAACAAACTCTGCCTCAGGCAGACTTTACAAAAGATATATATACTACTTAGAGTCTTGAGAGTCTTGGAGAGAGTCTTGGTCTTCTTGAATTATTGGAGTCGAATTATTGATGCAAATGTTGGTGCTTTATAAAAGTGTTTTAACTTGTCCGGCTGGGAATCTTGAAAGTCTTTTGTCGTCATGCGTCGGCTGATAGCTGGCTGGCATAATTGATGCTTTGTTGACTTCGAGAGTCTTGATGTCTTTTGAGCAGTAAAAGTTTATTGTCGTTTTGAGTCGGCTGATAATGATGTCTTGATAATAATGTTTCTTTTTGCTTTTCTTGTCTTTTCTTGTCAGGATTAATGATGGCTTCTGATGTCAGAACCTTCAAACTTCGCATCAGCAAATGGGTCTTGGGCCCAGTAATCAGGAGGTGGTGGAGGAGATAGAGATCTCTCATTATCATCCTGATCAGAAGGATCAGAATCAGAGATCTGAGATAATTCCTCAAAAAGCTTTTGTCTTAATTCTCTTTTGGATGAACCGGATATGGATCCCTTTTGTGAAATTCTTTTGAGGTGAAGGGGATTAACATGAAACCAGGTCTTGACTGTTGCGGAGTCAGAATATGAGTAATCATATTTTGGCCACCATTTAATCTCAAAAATTCTTTTTAATGCATGCAAACCTGATGGGAGAGGGGTAATAATGTAATCCCAGGCAAAAATCCATGGGATAGCAAACATAGCTACAAATAAAAGTTCATGGGTATATGGTTTATTGGTAGATATATGAGAGGAGAAATAATGATATGACTCTTGGGTTATAGGAGGGAAAATGGCTGAGCTAGCTCCTATGAAATTCCACCAATCGAAAAACCAGGTAGGGAATTCAAAGCGGACTTTCTTATCAAAGAAGATGAACCAGGAATGAGTTTTGGGTTTCATATAAAACATATTAAACCAGGCTGTCTGGTAGCCATGATAAGTATATGTTGGAGGTACAAATGAGATGGAAAAGGGTTTTGGAAGGTAATGATCTGATACACTGTCAGGATTAATAATTTTAAGAATTTTTCATTTTGAGTAGATAATTTTGGAAGGGTCAAGGGGATCATGGGTATGCGTGATTTCAACAGATTTTGAATCTATTAAAACCAATTCATAAAACTTTTGAGATTTTTGAATGTTGTCAGGTACAAAATGGAAACCTGCAGGAAAAATCTTGTTAGAATATAACCATGATGGGATTTTGGATTGATCAATTTCGTTTTTGGGAATAGGAAGAGTTGTACTTCTGAAAAATTCTTGGTGAGGTTTATCATAATATAATGCAGGGGGAGATTTTGGTTGTTGGGATAGTGTTTCGGCATATGTTGGGTTTGGTAATTCTGGGAAGGCTTGAAGATCTTCCAGTGGGGAAAATCTATTAGATTTTTGTGGTGTAATAGGGGCTATTGGAGGTCTTGAAGTTTTCTTGGGAGATGTGTAATAGTCAGATAATTGTTGAGGTCTTGAACGATTAACCTTCTCTTTGCCCTTGCGGGATGTTGACATTTTCACGATCTTGGACTCTATCCTGTAAAAATTCCCGTGTAAGGAAGTCAGGAAGAGAATTTTGTTCTCCTTTTATGTATTCAATTTGAAAATCGAAAACATTTAGGATAGCTTGCCATCTGGCAAAGATTTGTTTTGAAACTAAATTTTGAACATCTTTTTGCAAAACTTCTTTTGCTGATTTGCAATCGATGCGTAATAAAAATGTTTTTGCATATAAATCTTCTTGAAATTTTGTGATGCATAAAACAATGGATAAAACTTCTTTTTTAATAGTTGAATAATTCTTTTGGGCTCCAAGCCAAATTCCGGAATGATAACGGACAACTTGTTCTTTTGTTTGACCTGGAATGATCTGTTTGAGAATTCCACCATATCCTGTATTGGAGGCATCAGTCTCAACAATAATTTGAGCTGAAGGAGACATGATACCTAAACATGGAAGACTGATAACTTTTGTTTTGATGAACTTGACAATTTCAGTATGATGAGTTGACCAAGGTTCAGGATTTTTACGAAGCCTTTTATATAAAGGTTCGCAAATTTGTCTCATATGGGGGAAAAAGTCTGATATATAATTCAGACATCCTAAGAACCTTTGTAATTGGGTCTTATCTTTAATTTCATCTGGAAATTTGTTTGCAAATTCTATAGATCTGTCTATTGGTTTAATAGTTCCTTGGTGAATGATGTGTCCTAAAAATCTGACTCTTGTTTGAAACAATTTCATCTTAGTTTCAGATAATACTAGTCCATTTATTTTAATAATTTGGAAAAAAGATTTGAGGTGTTTAAAATGTTGATCTAGGGATTTTGAAAAGATTAAAATATCATCTATATAAGTAATACTAAAGTGAGAATACTCATTAAAAATATCATTAATAATATTTTGAAATTCTGATGGGGCATTCTTGAGTCCAAAAGGCATTACGTTCCATTCGTAATGACCGAAAGGGACATTAAAAGCAGTCTTATATCTGTCTTCTTCACAAATTTGAATTTGCCAGAATCCAGATTTTAAATCGAATTTTGAAAATATAATTGCATCATGTAATCGATTTAATAAATCTTTCTTATTGGGAATGTGATATCTAATCCATTGAAGAACTTTGTTTAAGGGTTTATAATTAATAACTAATCTGGGAGTTCCTCTTTCTAATTCAGCTTGTTTATTGACATAAAAGGCTGAACAGCTCCAAGGAGACTTACTGGGTCGAATAAGGTTTTTATCTAATAATTCTTTAATCTCTTTTTGGCAATAAGCTACCAGGTCTTGATTCATTTGAATGGGCCTGGACTTAGAGGGGATATCTTTTTCATTAAAATTGGGCTCATAAGGTAAAGAAACTATGTGCTTTTTTCTTTCCCAAAAAGCATTTGGGATATTAGCACAGATTTCTTTTTTAAATAGTATTTCTAATTCCTTAATTTGGGCCTGAATTTGGGCTTCTTGTAATTGTTGTTCTACTTTTTTGTAATGGATTTCTTCTTTCAAAAAGTTAATATGGGCTTGTTTATTTTGAATTATGTTTACTTGTCTATGTAAACTGTTGGCCTGTAATAGATTTATATCTCTAGTGTCAATAGGCTGAAGAAATGGGAAAAATAGTTTCTGTCCTAATAAATTGGTTTCAATCCCTAAGTGGCTAACTGTAAAGGGATATATTTGGGTTAAAAAGGGTGTTCCTAAAATAATGTTTTGATGAATATTTTTGACTAATATAAAATGAGTTCTTAGGCAGTAACCATCGTTACATACATAAGAATTGCTGATTTTGTATTCTACATTCAATTTTGAACCACTGGCAGTATTTAAACGTTCTGTGGTTTTCTCATAATACTTGGTAAGGACTAATCCTTCCTTAAGGCAATTCTGGTCAGCTCCAGAATCAACTAAGGCTATGGTATTAATATGATATTCTTCATTAATAACAATGGAAATCCTAATATACCATTTTTGATAATTAATCCTTTCTATTAAGCTGATACAACTTTCATCTAATGATGATAATGGTTCTATAGAGTCTGAAGGAAAAGGGGCAGGATCAGCCATAATAGCTTTTCCTTTGTCTGAAGGAGATACAATTGAGTCTTTAATACTTTTTATCTCAATATTAATCATTCTTGCCTTAAGATCTATAGTTTCTTGCTGAATGGTTTTTATTTGTTCTTTCATATTATTTACTTCTAATTGTAAGTCTTGGATATTGGCTGTTTTAGGTTTACTAAATTTTTCTTCTAAAATTTTTGATATACTGAAAGGTTCTGGATCTCTAATTCTTTTTTCTTCACATAAAAGGTCTCTTAATTTTACTAAGTAATCTTTTTTAATAATAGGGTCTTGAATCTTATCTATGATATCTAATAAAAATTCCTTCTGGGAAGATATCATATTAATATTTTTGCATTTGCAAAATCCTTCTTTACAATCACATGGGTGTGATTCGTCAGAGGATTCTGTGCTGGAGGTTTCTTGTAATGTATAAATGACATCATTATCATCTGAAGGAGAAGAGTCTTCTTCAGATTGTGATTCATTTACCATTATTTTTAATAATTGTTGTTTTAATGAATCTTCAACTTCTAATTCATTAATTTTCTGTTTTACTCTACAGTCTTTAGCCCAATGGCCAAGACGTCCACATTTAAAACAGGCTTTTGAGGATGAGTTTACTTTTTGGGCTTTTCTTCTTGGGCTTTGTCTTAGAGGTACTGGGTTTTGTATTATCTTTTATATATCTGTTGGGCCTAAAAGGCTTTCTATAAGTTTGTTTTCTAATGGACTTGGATATCTTTTTCTTAATGGCAGATGGGGCTCTAATAGTTTCGAATCCATACTGAGCACAGAAGGATCCTAATTCCTTTTTGCTCTGATGGAGTTCTAATTTCATTTTTGATTTTAATTTAATATCATTACATAGAGCTAATCCTTCATGATTAATGTAACTAATGATTACTCCATAGGAGAGTTCATCATAGGGTAAATTTCCATTATTGGTATCCCTAATTCTTTGCCTTACTTTCTCAGCAAAGAGTTTAGGAAGTCCACTAATAAACTTTTCTTTCCAATAGTCATGATTGGAATCTTTTCTGGTAAATACCTTGGCAAGGAATACATCTTTATACCATCTGAAATCCTGTATGGTTGGACAGGTCAAATTAAGAAGAATCTCAGTGGACCTGGCTATCCATCTTTCAGGATCTCCTATAAAATGCTTAGTAATGGCGAAAATGAGAGTTTCAAAAGCATTTTTTATTTGAGGGGTAAATATGGATATTTCACCTGTTTGAGGGTTTTGGATAGATTGAGGGTTTCCTGCCTTAGTGGCTTCTAAAACCTCTAATCTATTTTCTTCTGTTAAATAATTTGTCCACCATCCTTTGAGGGTTCCTGTAAACCCTGCAATGATAGACTTCGTAATGCCTTTATTGGTATTGGTTGGTTTTGTCCTGTAAGATGTTGAAGCCATAGACATTTCTTGAAGGATATCAAGAATAGTGTGCTCACTGGCACCATCTATGTTCAATTCATAAATGGAGTCGCAATCATACTTAGCTTGGACTGCTAATGATCTATCTTCATACTGAAGATCAGGAGGTGTTGGTCTAGGATAAAAATTCCTAGTTGTTGGTAAAGGTGCTCTATTTCTAATTATTTTGTTAATTTCATCAAATTCTTGAATTTCATCGATTATATCCTCATCTATTTCATTAATGTTTTCTTGAGAACCTGATTGTAATTGGGAGCATGAGGGAATATCTTTTAAACTTAATTGTTGTAATTTTTTATTAATCGAGCTTAATATGTCATCATCTCCTAAGGAAACTATGTCCTCTTCTATGTGAGGAGTGAAGATAGGTTGAGTAATGACAGTAGGTTTTTGAATGACAAGAGTCAAAGTAAATGATTTAGTGGGAATGTGTTTAGGAGTGGAGGAAGAAGATATGGGAATCCCTCCCCGGGGAATTTTGGAAGGAAGATGATCAATCTTCTGATCCAAAGTAGTAATAGTAGCATCAATGGTATTGAGTTGAGATGATAGGGTGGCTAAATTTTGATTAGTATAATTATTTTGTTCATGTATATTGGCAACATCTATTTTCTCAGCAACATGTCTTGGATTATAATCTTTTTCTATTACTTTAAATGGTGCTGCTGGAATCATTTCTCTATAGCCAGGGGGCTGAAGATGTAAACTGCCTAATGGTGGATGAACAGATGATATAACTTCCTTGGTAGAGGAAGTCCATTTTTGATCTAATTTAGTTATAGTCTCTATTTGGTTTACATCAGGATGATTTCTAATAAAAGGGTTATAAATTCTATTATTGAAGGTATATAAGTCAAACCAGTCAAAGAATAATATGTCACAATGAAGTTCATTCATTTGATCATACCATTCTTTACGGATCTGAGCCTGTTGATCCTTATTAAATGTTTGAAAAAACCAATCTACTCTTTCTTTATTATGTATTACAGAAAAGTCTTTTCTTAATAAATCTTTATTAATCTCATAACCAGATTTCATGATAACATTGACTTCATACATATCTAACCTAGTGGGAGAAGGGTCATGGACCGGGTCCTGTACTTGGGCTGGATCCTGAACTTCATTTCTATTTGAAGTTTCTCCTACTGGATCACCTAATGCTGTCTTAAAGGATTCATTCTCATAAAATCCTTTAGGAATGGTTGGATGGAAATCCACACCTAATAAATGGTCATTAGATCTTGAGCTTAGACTTCGTCTAGGGGGTAAGATCTGAGGGTCATCAACTATTGAGGGTAATGGTGTTCTTATCCTAATGGATGCAGATCTTCTGGAATGAATTAATGAGGGAGGAATTAATGAGGAAGGGGGATTATCAAATTTGATAAGGACACTTCCGTAATTAGATTCACTAATATGGGATATATTCGAACTCTGCAGTTCCTTGGGGGGAACTAAAGATTCGAATCTCCAACTATTGGGAATAGTAATCTGATTCCATTTTAATAATTTAGGAGTTATTGTATTAGCGTGAAAGGTATTGGCTTCTAATAGGAGGGTCTCTCCTGGTTTGGTTTGCAGTAATGCTTTAGGGTTAATCTTAGTTGTCATTACTTTATAATAAATCTTATAAATAATATTCAAATTCCTAGTTCCTGTTTTTAAATCTAAACCTTGTAATTGAATATCCAAAGTTAATATATCAATCAGATTTGGGTCATATAAATCTACTGAAAAATTTGGATAGCAATTAAAGTATACAGGACCATTATGAATATTAGATGCAACTAATGATAATAATGAATTCTGAAAATTGTTATGCCTAGCATCCCTAAGCATCATTAATATTGGTGTGTCTATTCCTAGACGGTGTAATGGTTTTACAGCTATCTGGACAAGTCCTAGATGCATGTACTTAAATCCTTCTTGTCTATGTTTTCTCATTGCAGGTAATGATAACAACTTAATGCTTTCATTTTCTTTACTAATGCTATATGCTTGTTCTGTTATCTTAATTGAGTAGTCTGATCTAAAATCAAAACTACCTATTTGATAAATTCTATTAATTTTTTGACTGGGTATATGCCAGTTTAAAAGGTCTTGCTCTACTTTAGCTATATTGATCTCTTGACTATTGATGGAATAGTTTGGGTCATGATCACCAGTGGGATGATCATGTGGAGGTGTTGAAGGACGACTCGATCCTAAAACAGATGATGATGAGTCATCACCTTGTTTACGTCTCCTAAGAATCCTATCCATACAGAATGTTTTGAAAATATGGCAAAAAGAAAACTATTACAACCAGAGTACTGTGTGACTGCCTGGTGACTGCCGGGACCGCCAACTGAGACCACCTAACACTGCTGACCAACGGACTTACTAAGGGCTGACCAACGGCCTTACCACCACTACTGGCCTTACCACCACACAAACACCAGAATAACAGTATTCTAAATGCAATATAATCAAAGCAGAACGATGAACAGTATTACAAAGCAAACACAGACAAGATATACATGGCTCTGATACCAACTTGGAACAGGATCGCAAAATAAAAATCACTTTGATAAAATTTTGATAATATTATAAACAATAAATAAATATGCAAGGATTTTAATAAAACTTGATTTTATATATTTTTCTTAAATAGTACAAGGAGAGTTATCTTACAGAGAACGGGTGTAGAGAACAGGAAGCAAATACTCACTCACAATCTTTTCACTCAATTTACAGTGCTGAACTAAACACTCGAAAGCTGGAAAACAAACTCTGCCTCAGGCAGACTTTACAAAAGATATATATATATACTACTTAGAGTCTTGAGAGTCTTGGAGAGAGTCTTGGTCTTCTTGAATTATTGGAGTCGAATTATTGATGCAACTGTTGGTGCTTTATAAAAGTGTTTTAACTTGTCCGGTTGGGAATCTTGAAAGTCTTTTGTCGTCATGCGTCAGCTAATAGCTGGCTGGCATAATTGATGCTTTGTTGACTTCGAGAGTCTTGATGTCTTTTGAGCTATCAAAGTTTATTGTAGTTTTGCGTCGGCTGATAATGATGTCTTGATAATAATGTTTCTTTTTGCTTTTCTTGTCTTTTCTTGTCAGGATTAATGATGGCTTCTGATGTCAGAACCTTCAAAGTCCGCATCAGCAAATGGGTCTTGGGACCAGTAATCAGGAGGTAGTGAAGGAGATAGAGATCTCTTATTATCATCCTGATCAGAAGGATCAGAATCAGAGATCTGAGATAATTCCTCAAGAAGCTTTTGTCTTAATTCTCTTTTGGATGAACCGGATATGGATCCCTTTTGTGAAATTCTTTTGAGGTGAAGGGGATTATCATGAAACCAGGTCTTGACTGTTGCGGAGTCAGAATATGAGCAATCATATTTTGGCCACCATTTAATCTTAAAAATTCTTTTTAATGCATGCAGACCTGATGGGAGAGGGGTAATAATGTAATCCCAGGCAAAAATCCATGGGATAGCGAACATAGCTACAAATAAAAGTTCATGGGTATATGGTTTATTGGTAGATATATGAGAGGAGAAATAATGATATTACTCTTGGGTTATAGGAGGGAAAATGGCTGAGCTGGCTCCTATGAAATTCCACCAATCGAAAAACCAGGTAGGGAATTCAAAGCGGACTTTCTTATCAAAGAAGATGAACCAGGAATGAGTTTTGGGTTTCATATAAAACATATTGAACCAGGCTGTCTGGTAGCCATGATAAGTATATGTTGGAGGTACAAATGAGATGGAAAAGGGTTTTGGAAGGTAATGATCTGATACACTGTCAGGATTAATAATTTTAAGAATTTTGCATTTTGAGTAGATAATTTTGGAAAGGTCAAGGGGATCATGGGTATGCGTGATTTCAACAGATTTTGAATCTATTAAAACCAATTCATAAAACTTTTGAGATTTTTGAATGTTGTCAGGTACAAAATGGAAACCTGCAGGAAAAATCTTGTTAGAATATAACCATGATGGGATTTTGGATTGATCAATTTCATTTTTGGGAATAGGAAGGGTTGTACTTCTGAAAAATTCTTGGTGAGGTTTATCATAATATAATGCAGGGGGAGATTTTGGTTGTTGGGATAGTGTTTCGGCATATGTTGGGTTTGGTAATTCTGGGAAGGCTTGATGATCTTCCAGTGGGGAAAATCTATTAGATTTTTGTGGTGTAATAGGGGCTATTGGAGGTCTTGAAGTTTTCTTGGGAGATGTGTAATAGTCAGATAATTATTGAGGTCTTGAAGGATTAACCGTCTCTTTGCCCTTGCGAGATGTTGACATTTTCACGATCTTGGACTCTATCCTGTAAAAATTCCCGTGTAAGGAAGTCAGGAAGAGAATTTTGTTCTCCTTTTATGTATTCAATTTGAAAATCGAAAACACTTAGGATAGCTTGCCATCTGGCAAAGATTTGTTTTGAAACTAAATTTTGAACATCTTTTTGCAAAAGTTCTTTTGCTGATTGGCAATCGATGCGTAATAAAAATGTTTTTGCATATAAATCTTCTTGAAATTTTGTGATGCATAAAACAATGGATAAAACTTCTTTTTTAATAGTTGAATAATTCTTTTGGGCTCCAAGCCAAATTCCGGAATGATAACGGACAACTTGTTCATTTGTTTGACCTGGAATGATCTGTTTGAGAATTCCACCATATCCTGTATTGGAGGCATCAGTCTCAACAATAATTTGAGTTGAAGGAGACAGGATACCTAAACATGGAAGACTGATAACTTTTGTTTTGATGAACTTGACAATTTCAGTATGATGAGTTGACCAAGGTTCAGGATTTTAACGAAGCCTTTTATATAAAGGTTCGCAAATTTGTCTCATATGGGGGAAAAAGTCTGATATATAATTCAGACATCCTAAGAACCTTTGTAATTGGGTCTTATCTTTAATTTCATCTGGAAATTTGTTTGCAAATTCTATAGATCTGTCTATTGGTTTAATAGTTCCTTGGTGAATGATGTGTCCTAAAAATCTGACTCTTGTTTGAAACAATTTCATCTTAGTTTCAGATAATACTAGTCTATTTATTTTAATAATTTGGAAAAAAGATTTGAGGTGTTTAAAATGTTGATCTAGGGATTTTGAAAAGATTAAAATATCATCTATATAAGTAATACTAAAGTGAGAATACTCATTAAAAATATCATTAATAATATTTTGAAATTCTGATGGGGCATTCTTGAGTCCAAAAGGCATTACGTTCCATTCGTAATGACCGAAAGGGACATTAAAAGCATTCTTATATCTATCTTCTTCACAAATTCGAATTTGCCAGAATCCAGATTTTAAATCGAATTTTGAAAATATGATTGCATCATGTAATCGATTTAATAAATCTTTCTTATTGGGAATGGGATATCTAATCCATTGAAGAACTTTGTTTAAGGTTTTATAATTAATAACTAATCTGGGAGTTCCTCTTTCTAATTCAGCTTGTTTATTGACATAAAAGGTTGAACAGCTCCAAGGAGACTTACTGGGTCGAATAAGGTTTTTATCTAATAATTCTTTAATCTCTTTTTGGCAATAAGCTACCAGGTCTTGATTCATTTGAATGGGCCTGGACTTAGAAGGGATATCTTTTTCATTAAAATTGGGCTCATAAGGTAAAGAAACTATGTGCTTTTTTCTTTCCCAAAAAGCATTTGGGATATTAGCACAGATTTCTTTTTTAAATAGTATTTCTAATTCCTTAATTTGGGCCTGAATTTGGGCTTCTTGTAATTGTTGTTCTACTTTTTTGTAATGGATTTCTTCTTTCAAAAAGTTAATATGGGCTTGTTTATTTTGAATTATGTTTACTTGTCTATGTAAACTGTTGGCCTGTAATAGATTTAAATCTCTAGTGTCAATGGGCTGAAGAAATGGGAAAAATAGTTTCTGTCCTAATAAATTGGTTTCTATCCCTAAGTGGCTAACTGTAAAGGGATATATTTGGGTTAAAAAGGGTATTCCTAAAATAATGTTTTGATGAATATTTTTGACTAATATAAAATGAGTTCTTAGGCAGTAACCATCGTTACATACATAAGAATTGCTGATTTTGTATTCTACATTCAATTTTGAACCACTGGCAGTATTTAAACGTTCTGTGGTTTTCTCATAATACTTGGTAGGGACTAATCCTTCCTTAAGGCAATTCTGGTCAGCTCCAGAATCAACTAAGGCTATGGTATTAATATGATATTCTTCATTAATAACAATGGAAATCCTAATATACCATTTTTGATAATTAATCCTTTCTATTAAGCTGATAAAACTTTCATCTAATGATGATAATGGTTCTATAGAGTCTGAAGGAAAAGGGGCAGGATCAGCCATAACAACTTTTCCTTTGTCTGAAGGAGATAAAATTGAGTCTTTAATACTTTTTATCTCAATATTAATCATTCTTGCCTTAAGATCTATAGTTTCTTGCTGAATGGTTTTTATTTGTTCTTTCATATTATTTACTTCTAATTGTAAGTCTTGGATATTGGCTGTTTTAGGTTTACTAAATTTTTCTTCTAAAATTTTTGATATATTGAAAGGTTCTGGATCTCTAATTCTTTTTTCTTCACATATAAGGTCTCTTAATTTTACTAAGTAATCTTTTTTAATAATAGTGTCTTGAATCTTATCTATGATATCTAATAAAAATTCCTTCTGGGAAGATATCATATTAATGTTTTTTCATTTGCAAAATCCTTCTTTACAATCACATGGGTGTGATTCGTCAGAGGATTATGTGATGGAGGTTTCTTGTAATGTATAAATGACATCATTATCATCTGAAGGAGAAGAGTCTTCTTCAGATTGTGATTCGTTTACCATTATTTTTAATAATTGTTGTTTTAATGAATCTTCAACTTCTAATTCATTAATTTTCTGTTTTACTCTGCAGTCTTTAGCCCAATGGCCAAGACGTCCACATTTAAAACAGGATTTTGAGGATGAGTTTACTTTTTGGGCTTTTGGGTTTTCTTCTTGGGCTTTGTCTTAGAGGTACTGGGTTTTGTACTATCTTTTATATATCTGTTGGGCCTAAAAGGCTTTCTATAAGTTTGATTTCTAATGGACTTGGATATCTTTTTCTTAATGGCAGATGGGGCTCTAATAGTTTCGAATCCATACTGAGCACAAAAGGATCCTAATTCCTTTTTGCTCTGATGGAGTTCTGATTTCATTTTTGATTTTAATTTAATATCATTACATAGAGCTAATCCTTCATGATTAATGTAACTAACGATTTCTCCATAGGAGAGTTCATTATAGGGTAAATTTCCATTATTGGTATCCCTAATTCTTTGCCTTACTTTCTCAGCAAAGAGTTTAGGAAGTCCACTAATAAACTTTTCTTTCCAATAGTCATGATTGGAATCTTTTCTGGTAAATACCTTGGCAAGGAATACATCCTTATACCATCTGAAATCCTGCATGGTTGGACAGGTCAAATTGAGAAGAATCTCAGTGGACCTGGCTATCCATCTTTCAGGATCTCCTATAAAATGCTTAGTAATGGCGAAAATGAGAGTTTCAAAAGCATTTTCTATTTGAGGGGCAAATATGGATATTTCACCTGTTTGAGGGTTTTGGATAGATTGAGGGTTTCCTGCCTTAGTGGCTTCTAAAACCTCTAATCTATTTTCTTCTGTTAAATAATTTGTCCACCATCCTTTGAGGGTTCCTGTAAACCCTGCAATGATAGACTTCGTAATGCCTTTATTGGTATTGGTTGGTTTTGTCCTGTAAGATGTTGCAGCCGTAGACATTTCTTGAAGGATATCAAGAATAGTGTGCTCACTGGCACCATCTATGTTCCATTCATAAATGGAGTCGCAATCATACTTAGCTTGGACTGCTAATGATCTATCTTCATACTGAAGATCAGGAGGTGTTGGTCTAGGATAAAAATTCCTAGTTGTTGGTAAAGGTGCTCTATTTCTAATTATTTTGTTAATTTCATCAAATTCTTGAATTTCATCGATTATATCCTCATCTATTTCATTAATGTTTTCTTGAGAACCTAATTGTAATTGGGAGCTTGAGGGAATATCTTTTAAACTTAATTGTTGTAATTTTTTATTAATCGAGCTTAATATGTCATCATCTCCTAAGGAAACTATGTCCTCTTCTATGTGAGGAGTGAAGATAGGTTGAGTAATGATAGTAGGTTTTTGAGTGACAGGAGTCAAAGTAAATGATTTAGTTGGGAATGTGTTTAGGAGTGGAGGAAGAAGATATGGGAA
>CM043703.1:45430726-45433226 GCA_023935145.1 Bretschneidera sinensis
TCTTTTTCTTCTTCTGCATCTTCTTCATCTTCTTCCTCTTTTTCTTCTCCCTCTTCTTCTTCTTATTCTTCTTATCCTTCTCCTTCTTCTTCTTCTTCTCCTTCTTATTCTTGTTCTCCTTTTTCTTTTTCTTCTCTTTCCTTTTTGTCTTCCTCTTCTTCTTCATCTTCTTCTTCTTCTTCTTCCTCTTTTTCTCTTTCTTCTTTTTCTCCTTCTCCTTCCTCCTTTTCTTCTTCTACTCCTTCCCCTTCTCCTTTGTCTTCTTCTTCTTCTTATCCTTTTTCTCTTTCTTCTTCATCTCCTTCTTCTTTTTTTTCTCCTTCTTCTCTTTCTTCTGCTTCTCCTTCTTCATCACAATCTTCTTCTTCTTTTTCTTCTTCCTCTTCTTCTTCTTTTTCTTCTTCCTCTTCTTCTACTTTTTCTTCTTCTCTTCCATCTTCTTCTTCGGCTTCCCTTTCTTCTTCCTCTTCTTATTCTCCATCTTCTTTCTCTTCTTCTTTTTCTTCTTTTTCTTCTCCTTCTTCTCTTTCTTTTCTATCTCTGTCTTCTACTTCTTCATCTCCTTCTTCTTCTTCTCCATCTTCTTCTTCTTTGTCTTCTTTTTCTTCTTCTCCTTCTAATTCTTCTCATTTTTCTTCTTTTTCTCCTTCTTCTTCTCCTTCTTCTTCTTCTTCTCCTTCTTCTTCGTCTTCTCCTTCTTCTTCCTCTTCTCCTTCTTCTTCTCATTCTTTCTCTTTTTCTCATTCTTTTTCTTCTTCTTCTTCTTCTTCTTTTTCTTCTTCTTCTTCTTTTTCTTCTTCTTCTTCTTCTTCTTCTTCTTCTTCTTCTTCTTTTTCTTTTTCTTCCTCTACTTCTTCTTCTTTTTCTTCTTCTTCATCTTCTTCTTCTTCCTCTTCTCCTTCTTTTTCTTATTCTTCTTCTTCTTCTCTTTCTTATTCTTGTTCTCCTTCTCCTTCTCCTTATTCTTGTTCTTTTTCTTCTTCTTCTTTTTCTTCTTCTTCCTCTTCTTCTTTTTCTTCTTCTTCTCCTTCTTTTTCTTCTCCTTCTTCTTCTTCTTCTTCTCCTTATTCTTCTTCTTCTCCTTCTTCTTCTTCTTTTTCTTCTTCTTCTTCTCCTTCTCCTTCTCCTTCTTGCTCTTCTTCTTCTTCTTCTTCTTCTCCTTCTTCTCCTTTTTCTTCTTCTTCTTTTTCTTCTTCTACTTCTTTTTCTTCTCCTTCTTTTTCTTCTCCTTCTTCTTCATCTTCTTCTTCTTCTTCTCCTTCCTATTTTTCTTCTTATCTTTCTTCTTCTTTTTCACCTTTTTCTCATTCTCCTTCTTTTTCTTCTTCTCTTGCTTCTTCTCTTTCTTTTTCTCCTTCTTCTTCTTCTCCTCCTTCTCTTTTCTGTTTTTCTTCTTCTACTACTTCTTATTCTTCTACTCCTTCCCCTTCTCCTTCGTCTTCTTCTTCTTCTTATCCTTTTTCTCTTTCTTCTTCTTCTCCTTCTTCTTTTTTTTCTCCTTCTTCTCTTTCTTCTGCTTCTCCTTCTTCATCACTATCTTCTTCTTCTTTTTCTTCTTCCTTTTCTTCTTCTTCTTCTTCTTCTACTTCTCCTCCTTCTTCTTCTTCGGCTTTCCTTTCTTCTTCCTCCTCTTCTTGTCCATCTTCTTCATTTTCTTCTTCTTCTTCTTCTTCTTCTTCTTCTTCTTCTTCTTCTTCTTCTCCTTCTTCTCCTTCTTTTCTATCCCTGTCTTCTATTTCTTCATCTCCTTTTTCTTCTTCTCCTTCTTCTTCTTATTTCTCTTCTTTTTCTTCTTCTCCTTCTAATTCTTCTTCTTCTCCTCCATCTCCTTCTTCTCCTTCTCTATCTTCTACTTCTTCCTCTTTTTCTCCTTCTCCTTCTTCTTCTCCTTCTTTTTCTTCTTCATCTTCTTCGTCTTCTTTTTCTTCTCCTTCTTATTCTTGTTCTCCTTCTCATTCTCCTTATTCTACTTCTTCTTCTTCTTCTTCTTTTTATTCTTCTTCCTCTGCTTCTTCTTCTTCTTTTTCTACTTCTTTCTCTTCTTCTTCTTCACCTTCTTCCCCTTCTCCTTCTTTTTCTTCTTCTCATTCTTCTTCTCCTTTTTCTTCTTCTTCTCTTTCTTCTTCGTCTTCCCCTTCTTCTTCATCTTCTTCATCTTCTTCTTCTTCTCCTTCTTCTTCTCATTCTTCCTCTTTTTCTCATTCTTTTTTTTCTTCTTCTTCTTCCTCTTCTTCTTCTCCTTCTTCTTCTTTTTCGTCTTTTCCTTCTTCATCATCTTCTCTTTCTTCTCCTTCTTATTCTTGTTCTCCTTCTCATTCTCCTTATTCTTCTTCTTCTTCTTCTTCTTCTTCTTCTCCTTCTCCTTCTCCTTCTTACTTTTCTTCTTCTCCTCCTTCTTCTTCTTCGACTTCTTTTTCTTCTCCCTTTTCTTCTTCTCCATCTTCTCCATCTTCTTCTTCTTCATCTTCTTCTTCTTCTTCTTCTTCTTCTTCTTCTTCTT